>VTON01000391.1:0-18490 GCA_009617725.1 Hydropsyche tenuis
TCGGATCAAACTCAGGGCCTCTGGAAAAAAAAGTATTTTTAAAATCTTTTCTATCAAATTATTTCTTAAATTGTTTATCGTAGATTACAAAAAACAATTAGCTTTTCCGCAATAAATTGTGCCAAAATATTTATTGGAATTTTTTTTCACATTTTCGGATAAATCTCGGGGCCTCTGGAAAAAGTATTTTAAAAATCTTTTCTATCAGAATTATTTCTTAAATTGTTTATCGTAGATTACAAAAACAATTAGCTTTTTTTCCGCAATAAATTGTGCCAAAATATTTATTGGAATTTTTTCACATATTCGGATAAATCTCGGGGCCTCTGGAAAAGTATTTTAAAATTTTTTTCTATCAGAATTATTTCTTAAATTGTTTATCGTAGATTACAAAAACAATTAGCTTTTTTCCGCAATAAATTGGTCCAAAATATTTATTGGAATTTTTTTCACATTTTCGGATAAATCTCGGGGCCTCTGGAAAAAAGTATTTTAAAAATCTTTTCTATCAGAATTATTTCTTAAATTGTTTATCGTAGATTACAAAACAATTAGCTTTTTTCCGCAATAAATTGTGCCAAAATATTTATTGGAATTTTTCACATATTCGGATAAATCTCGGGGCCTCTGGAAAAAGTATTTTAAAATCTTTTTCTATCGAATTCTTTCTTAAATTGTTTATCGTAGATTACAAAAACAATTAGCTTTTTTCCAATAAATTGTGCCAAAATATTTATTGGAATTTTTTCACATATTCGGATAAATCTCGGGGCCTCTGGAAAAAGTATTTTAAAATTTTTTTCTATCGGAATTCTTTCTTAAATTGTTTATCGTAGATTAAAAAAAACAATTAGCTTTTTTTCCAATAAATTGTGCCAAAATATTTATTGGAATTTTTTCACATATTCGGATAAATCTCGGGGCCTCTGGAAAAAGTATTTTTAAAATCTTTTCTATCAGAATTATTTCTTAAATTGTTTATCGTAGATTACAAAAACAATTAGCTTTTTTTTCCGCAATAAATTGTGCCAAAATATTTATTGGAATTTTTTCACATATTCGGATAAATCTCGGGGCCTCTGGGAAAAGTATTTTTAAAATCTTTTTTCTATCGGAATTATTTCTTAAATTGTTTATCGTAGATTACAAAAAAACAATTAGCTTTTTCCGCAATAAATTGTGCCAAAATATTTATTGGAATTTTTTCACATATTCGGATAAATCTCGGGGCCTCTGGAAAAGTATTTTAAAATCTTTTCTATCAGAATTATTTCTTAAATTGTTTATCGTAGATTACAAAAACAATTAGCTTTTTTCCGCAATAAATTGTGCCAAAATATTTATTGGAATTTTTTCACATATTCGGATAAATCTCAGGGGGCCTCTGGAAAAAGTATTTTAAAATCTTTTCTATCAGAATTATTTCTTAAATTGTTTATCGTAGATTACAAAAAAACAATTAGCTTTTTTTTCCGCAATAAATTGTGCCAAAATATTTATTGGAATTTTTTCACATATTCGGATCAAACTCGGGGCCTCTGGAAAAGTTTTTTAAAAATCTTTTCTATCAGAATTATTTCTTAAATTGTTTATCGTAGATTACAAAAACAATTAGCTTTTTTCCGCAATAAATTGGTCCAAAATATTTATTGAATTTTTTCACATATTCGGATAAAACTCGGGGCCTCTGGAAAAAGTATTTTAAAAATCTTTTCTATCAGAATTATTTCTTAAATTGTTTATCGTAGATTACAAAAACAATTAGCTTTTTTTTTCCGCAATAAATTGTGCCAAAATATTTATTGGAATTTTTTCACATATTCGGATAAATCTCGGGGCCTCTGGAAAAAGTATTTTAAAAATTTTTTCTATCAGAATTATTTCTTAAATTGTTTATCGTAGATTACAAAAACAATTAGCTTTTTTTCCGCAATAAATTGTGCCAAAATATTTATTGGAATTTTTTCACATATTCGGATAAATCTCGGGGCCTCTGGGAAAAGTATTTTTTTAAAATCTTTTTCTATCAGAATTATTTCTTAAATTGTTTATCGTAGATTACAAAAAACAATTAGCTTTTTTCCGCAATAAATTGGTCCAAAATATTTATTGGAATTTTTTTTCACATATTCGGATAAATCTCGGGGCCTCTGGAAAAAGTATTTTAAAAATCTTTTCTATCAGAATTATTTCTTAAATTGTTTATCGTAGATTACAAAAAACAATTAGCTTTTTTTTCCGCAATAAATTGTGCCAAAATATTTATTGGAATTTTTTCACATATTCGGATAAATCTCGGGGCCTCTGGAAAAGTATTTTAAAATTTTTTCTATCAGAATTATTTCTTAAATTGTTTATCGTAGATTACAAAAAACAATTAGCTTTTTTTCCGCAATAAATTGTGCCAAAATATTTATTGGAATTTTTTCACATATTCGGATAAATCTCGGGGCCTCTGGAAAAAGTATTTTAAAAATTTTTTCTATCAGAATTATTTCTTAAATTGTTTATCGTAGATTACAAAAACAATTAGCTTTTTTCCGCAATAAATTGTGCCAAAATATTTATTGGAATTTTTTCACATATTCGGATAAATCTCGGGGCCTCTGGAAAAAGTATTTTTAAAATCTTTTCTATCCGAATTATTTCTTAAATTGTTTATCGTAGATTACAAAAAAACAATTAGCTTTTTTTTCCGCAATAAATTGTGCCAAAATATTTATTGGAATTTTTTCACATATTCGGATAAATCTCGGGGCCTCTGGAAAAAAGTATTTTTAAAAATTTTTCTATCAGAATTATTTCTTAAATTGTTTTATCGTAGATTACAAAACAATAGCTTTTTTTCCGCAATAAATTGTCCAAAATATTTATTTGAATTTTTTCACATATTCGGATAAATCTCGGGGCCTCTGGAAAAAAGTATTTTAAAATCTTTTCTATCGGATTCTTCCTTAAAGTGTTTATCGTAGATTAAAAACAATTAGCTTTTTTTCCGCAATAAATTGTGCCAAAATATTTTTTTGGAATTTTTCACATATTCGGATAAATCTCGGGGCCTCTGGAAAAAAGTTTTAAAAAATCTTTTCTGAATCAAAATTATTTCTTAAATTGTTTATCGTAGATTACAAAAAACAATTAGCATTTTTTTCCGCAATAAATTGTGCCAAAATATTTATTGGAATTTTTTTCATATTCGGATAAACTCGGGGCCTCTGGAAAAAAGTATTTTAAAAATTTTTTCTATCAGAATTATTTCTTAAATTGTTTGTCGTAGATTACAAAAACAATTAGCTTTTTTCCGCAATAAATTGTGCCAAAATATTTATTGGAATTTTTTCTCATTTTCGGATAAATCTCGGGGCCTCTGGAAAAAGTATTTTAAAATCTTTTCTATCCGAATTATTTCTTAAATTGTTTATCGTAGATTACAAAAACAATTAGCTTTTTTCCGCAATAAATTGTGCCAAAATATTTATTTGAATTTTTCGCATATTCGGTTAAACTCGGGGCCTTGGTAAAAGTATTTTAAAAATGTTTTCTATTTTTATTTCTTAAATTGTTTATCGTAGATTACAAAACAATTAGCTTTTTTCTAAATAAATTGTTCCAAAATATTTTTGGAATTTTTTTCATATTCGGATAAATCTCGGGGCCTTGAAAAATGTATTTTAAAAATTTTTTCTATCGAATTATTTCTTAAATTGTTTATCGTAGATTACAAAAACAATTAGCTTTTTTTCCGCAATAAATTGTGCCAAAATATTTATTTGAATTTTTCACATATTCGGATAAATCTCGGGGCCTCTGGAAAAAAGTATTTTAAAAATTTTTCTATCAGAATTATTTCTTAAATTGTTTATCGTAGATTACAAAAAACAATTAGCAATTTTTTTTCCGCAATAAATTTGCCAAAATATTTATTGGAATTTTTTCACATATTCGGATAAATCTCGGGGCCTCTGGAAAAAGTATTTTTAAAATTTTTTCTATCAGAATTATTCCTTAAATTGTTTATCGTAGATTACAAAAACAATTAGCTTTTTTTTCCGCAATAAATTGTCCAAAATATTTATTTGAATTTTTTCACATATTCGGATAAATCTCGGGGCCTCTGGAAAAAGTATTTTTTAAAATTTTTTTTCTATCAGAATTATTTCTTAAATTGTTTATCGTAGATTACAAAAACAATTAGCTTTTTTTTCCGCAATAAATAAGTCCAAAATATTTATTGGAATTTTTTCACATTTTCGGATAAATCTCGGGGCCTCTGGAAAAAGTATTTTAAAATTCTTTTCTATCAGAATTATTTCTTAAATTGTTTATCGTAGATTACAAAAACAATTTTTTTTTTCCGCAATAAATTGTGCCAAAATATTTATTGGAATTTTTTCACATATTCGGATAAATCTCGGGGCCTCTGGAAAAAGTATTTTTAAAATCTTTTCTATCAGAATTATTTCTTAAATTGTTTATCGTAGATTACAAAAACAATTAGCTTTTTCCGCAATAAATTGTGCCAAAATATTTATTGGAATTTTTTCACATATTCGGATAAATCTCGGGGCCTCGGGAAAAAGTATTTTAAAAATCTTTTCTATCAGAATTATTTCTTAAATTGTTTATCGTAGATTACAAAAACAATTAGCTTTTTTCCGCAATAAATTGTCCAAAATATTTATTGGAATTTTTTTCACATATTCGGATAAATCTCGGGGCCTCTGGAAAAAGTATTTTTAAAATTTTTTCTATCAGAATTATTTCCTTAAATTGTTATTCGTAGATTACAAAAAAACAATTAGCTTTTTTTTCCGCAATAAATTGTGCCAAAATATTTATTGGAATTTTTTCACATATTCGGATAAATCTCGGGGCCTCTGGAAAAAAGTATTTTTAAAATTTTCTATCAGAATTATTTCTTAAATTGTTTATCGTAGATTACAAAAACAATTAGCTTTTTTTCCGCAATAAATTGTGCCAAAATATTTATTGGAATTTTTTTTCACATATTCGGATAAATCTCGGGGCCTCTGGAAAAGTATTTTTTAAAATCTTTTCTATCAGAATTATTTCTTAAATTGTTTATCGTAGATTACAAAAACAATTAGCTTAAATTTTTTTTTCCGCAATAAATTGTCCAAAATATTTATTGGAATTTTTTCATATTCGGATAAATCTCGGGGCCTCTGGAAAAAGTATTTTAAAAATCTTTTCTATCAGAATTATTTCTTAAATTGTTTATCGTAGATTACAAAAACAATTAGCTTTTTTCCGCAATAAATTGTGTCAAAATATTTATTGGAATTTTTTCACATATTCGGATAAATCTCGGGGCCTCTGGAAAAAGTATTTTAAAAATCTTTTCTATCAGAATTATTTCTTAAATTGTTTATCGTAGATTACAAAAACAATTAGCTTTTTTTTTCCGCAATAAATTGTGCCAAAATATTTATTGGAATTTTTTCACATATTCGGATAAATCTCGGGGCCTCTGGAAAAAGTATTTTTAAAAATCTTTTCTATCAGAATTATTTCTTAAATTGTTTATCGTAGATTACAAAAACAATTAGCTTTTTTTTCCGCAATAAATTGTGCCAAAATATTTATTGGATTTTTTTCACATATTCGGATAAATCTCGGGGCCTCTGGAAAAGTATTTTAAAATCTTTTCTATCAGAATTATTTCTTAAATTGTTTATCGTAGATTACAAAAAACAATTAGCTTTTTTCCGCAATAAATTGTGCCAAAATATTTATTGGAATTTTTTCACATATTCGGATAAATCTCGGGGCCTCTGGAAAAAGTATTTTAAAAATCTTTTCTATCGGAATTATTTCTTAAATTGTTATTCGTAGATTACAAAAACAATTAGATTTTTTCCGCAATAAATTGTGCCAAAATATTTATTGGAATTTTTTCACATATTCGGATAAATCTCGGGGCCTCGGGAAAAAGTAATTTCAAAATCTTTTCTATCCGGATTCTTCCTTAAGGTGTTTATCGTAGATTCTAAAAATTATAAGCTTTTTTCCCTTTTAAATTAGCCCAAAATATTTTTCTGGAATTTGTCGAAATATTTTGCCTATTCGGGTATAAAAAAGTTTTAAAAAGTTATCGTCGCTGAACTCAAAATCAATGCTTTTTTCTTAGCGATATTTTAGCAGTTTTCTCATTTTTTTAACCCAATTTATCAATGGATTTTGAATAATTTCGCTCGAACATAAACCAAGTCTTCGGGATATTTTTGATGTTTTCTCATTTTTGTAACCTAACTTATGGATGACTTTGAATAATTTCGCTCGAACCTAACCCAAGTCTTCGCGATGTTTTCGATGTTTTCTCATTTTTGTAACCTAACTTATGGATGAATTTGAGAAATTTCGCTAGAACCTAACCCAAGTCGTCGCGATATTTCCGTTGTTTTCACATTTCTGTAACCTAACTTATGGATGACTTTGAATAATTTCGCTCGAACCTAACCCAAGTCTTCGCGATATTTTCGATCTTTTCTCATTTTTGTAACCTAACTTATGGATGAATTTGAGAAATTTCGCTAGAACCTAACCCAAGTCTTCGCGATATTTTCGTTGTTTTCACATTTCTGTAACCTAACTTTTGAATGTTTTTGAATAATTTCGCTCGAACCGAACCCAAGTCGTCGCGATATTTTCGTTGTTTTCACATTTCTGTAACCTAACTTTTGAATGTTTTTGAATAATTTCGCTCGAACCGAACCCAAGTCTTCGCGATATTTTCGATTTATTCTCATTTTTCTAACCTAACTTATAGATGAATTTGAATAATTTCGCTTGAACCTAACCCAAGTCGTCGCAATATTTTCGCAGGTGTTTTATAAATCTTTTCTATCAGCATTCATCCTTAAAGTGTTTATTGTAGATTACAAAAACAATTAGCTTTTTTCCGCAATAAATTGGTCCAAAATATTTATTTGAATTTTTTCACATATTCGGATCAAACTCGGGGCCTCTGGAAAAAATATTTTAAAAATCTTTTCTATCAGAATTATTTCTTAAATATTTTATCGTAGATTACAAAAACAATTTGCTTTTTTCCGCAATAAATAAGTCCAAAATATTTATTGGAATTTTTTCACATTTTCGGATAAATCTCGGGGCCTCTGGAAAAAGTATTTTAAAAATCTTTTCTATCAGAATTCTTCCTTAAATTGTTATTCGTAGATTACAAAACAATTAGCTTTTTTTTCCGCAATAAATTGTGCCAAAATATTTATTGGAATTTTTTCACATATTCGGATAAATCTCGGGGCCTCGGGAAAAATTATTTTAAAAATCTTTTCTATCAGAATTATTTCATAAATTGTTTGTCGTAGATTACAAAAACAGTTTGCTTTTTTCCGCAATAAATTGTGCCAAAATATTTATTGGAATTTTTTCACATATTCGGATCAAACTCGGGGTCTCTGGAAAAAGTATTTTCAAAATCTTTTCTATCAGAATTATTTCTTAAATTGTTTATCGTAGATTACAAAAACAATTAGCTTTTTTCCGCAATAAATTGTGCCAAAATATTTATTGGAATTTTTTTCACATATTCGGATAAATCTCGGGGCCTCTGGAAAAAAGTATTTTAAAATCTTTTCTATCCGAATTATTTCTTAAATTGTTTATCGTAGATTACAAAAAAACAATTAGCTTTTTTTTTCCGCAATAAATTGTCCAAAATATTTATTGGAATTTTTTTTTTCACATATTCGGATAAATCTCGGGGCCTCTGGAAAAAGTATTTAAAAAAAATCTTTTCTATCAGAATTATTTCTTAAATTGTTTATCGTAGATTACAAAAAAACAATTAGCTTTTTTTCCGCAATAAATTGTGCCAAAATATTTATTGGAATTTTTTTCACATATTCGGATAAAACTCGGGGCCTCTGGAAAAAAAGTATTTTAAAAATCTTTTCTATCAGAATTATTTCTTAAATTGTTTATCGTAGATTACAAAAACAATTAGCTTTTTTTTCCGCAATAAATAAGTCCAAAATATTTATTTGAATTTTTTTTCACATATTCGGATAAATCTCGGGGCCTCTGGAAAAATGTATTTTAAAAATTTTTCTATCGGAATTCTTCCTTAAATTGTTATTCGTAGATTACAAAACAATTAGCTTTTTTTTCCGCAATAAATTGTGCCAAAATATTTATTGGAATTTTTTCACATATTCGGATAAATCTCGGGGCCTCTGGAAAAGTATTTTTAAAATTTTTTTCTATCAGAATTATTTCTTAAATTGTTTATCGTAGATTACAAAAACAATTAGCTTTTTTTTCCGCAATAAATTGTGCCAAAATATTTATTGGAATTTTTCACATATTCGGATAAATCTCGGGCCTCGGGAAAAAATTATTTTAAAATCTTTTCTATCAGAATTATTTCTTAAATTGTTTATCGTAGATTACAAAAACAATTAGCTTTTTTTTTCCGCAATAAATAAGTCCAAAATATTTATTGGAATTTTTTCACATATTCGGATAAATCTCGGGGCCTCTGGAAAAGTATTTTAAAAAATTTTTTCTATCAGATTATTTCTTAAATTGTTTATCGTAGATTACAAAAAACAATTAGCTTTTTTTTTCCGCAATAAATTGTGCCAAAATATTTATTGGAATTTTTTCACATATTCGGATAAAACTCGGGGCCTCTGGAAAAAAGTATTTTAAAAAATCTTTTCTATCAGAATTATTTCTTAAATTGTTTATCGTAGATTACAAAAAACAATTAGCTTTTTTTCCGCAATAAATTGTGTCCAAAATATTTATTTGAATTTTTTTTCACATATTCGGATAAATCTCGGGGCCTCGGGAAAAAAGTATTTTTAAAATCTTTCCTATCGGATTATTTCTTAAATTGTTTATCGTAGATTACAAAAACAATTAGCTTTTTTTCCGCAATAAATTGGTCCAAAATATTTATTTGAATTTTTTTCACATATTCGGATAAATCTCGGGGCCTCTGGAAAATGTATTTTAAAATTTTTTTTCTATCAGAATTCTTCCTTAAATTGTTATTCGTAGATTACAAAAACAATTAGCTTTTTTTTCCGCAATAAATTGTGCCAAAATATTTATTGGAATTTTTTTCACATATTCGGATAAACTCGGGGCCTCTGGAAAAATTATTTTAAAAATCTTTTCTATCAGAATTATTTCTTAAATTGTTTATCGTAGATTACAAAAAAACAATTAGCTTTTTTTTCCGCAATAAATTGTGCCAAAATATTTATTGGAATTTTTTTTCACATATTCGGATAAATCTCGGGGCCTCTGGAAAAAGTATTTTTAAAATCTTTTCTATCCGGATTATTTCTTAAATTGTTTATCGTAGATTACAAAACAATTAGCTTTTTTTCCGCAATAAATAAGTCCAAAATATTTATTGGAATTTTTTCACATTTTCGGATAAATCTCGGGGCCTCTGGAAAATATATTTTAAAAATCTTTTCTATCAGAATTATTTCTTAAATTGTTTATCGTAGATTACAAAAAAACAATTAGCTTTTTTTTTCCGCAATAAATTGTGCCAAAATATTTATTGGAATTTTTTCACATATTCGGATAAATCTCGGGGCCTCTGGAAAAAGTATTTTAAAATTTTTCTATCAGAATTATTTCTTAAATTGTTTATCGTAGATTACAAAAACAATTAGCTTTTTTTTCCGCAATAAATTGTGCCAAAATATTTATTGGAATTTTTTTCACATATTCGGATAAATCTCGGGGCCTCTGGAAAAGTATTTTTTAAAATTTTTTTCTATCAGAATTATTTCTTAAATTGTTTATCGTAGATTACAAAACAATTAGCTTTTTTTCCGCAATAAATTGTGCCAAAATATTTATTGGAATTTTTTTCACATATTCGGATAAATCTCGGGGCCTCTGGAAAAGTATTTTTAAAAATTTTTCTATCAGAATTATTTTCTTAAATTGTTTATCGTAGATTACAAAAACAATTAGCTTTTTTTTTTCCGCAATAAATTGTGCCAAAATATTTATTGGAATTTTTTTCACATATTCGGATAAATCTCGGGGCCTCTGGAAAAAGTATTTTTAAAATCTTTTCTATCAGAATTATTTCTTAAATTGTTTATCGTAGATTACAAAAAAACAATTAGCTTTTTTCCGCAATAAATTGTGCCAAAATATTTATTGGAATTTTTTCACATATTCGGATAAATCTCGGGGCCTCTGGAAAAAAGTATTTTAAAAAATCTTTTCTATCAGAATTATTTCTTAAATTGTTTATCGTAGATTACAAAACAATTATTTTTTTTTTCCGCAATAAATTGTGCCAAAATATTTATTGGAATTTTTTCACATATTCGGATAAATCTCGGGGCCTCTGGAAAAAAGTATTTTAAAAATTTTTTCTATCCGAATTATTTCTTAAATTGTTTATCGTAGATTACAAAAAACAATTAGCTTTTTTTTCCGCAATAAATTGTGCCCAAAATATTTATTGGAATTTTTTCACATATTCGGATAAATCTCGGGGCCTCTGGAAAAAGTATTTTAAAATCTTTTCTCTATCCGAATTATTTCTTAAATTGTTTATCGTAGATTACAAAAACAATTAGCTTTTTTTCCGCAATAAATTGTGCCAAAATATTTATTGGAATTTTTCAACATATTCGGATCAAACTCGGGGCCTCTGGAAAAAGTATTTTAAAATCTTTTCTATCGAATTATTTCTTAAATTGTTTATCGTAGATTACAAAAAACAATTAGCTTTTTTCCGCAATAAATTGTCCAAAATATTTATTGGAATTTTTTCACATTTTCGGATAAATCTCGGGGCCTCTGGAAAAAGTATTTTAAAAATCTTTTCTATCAGAAATATTTCTTAAATTGTTTTTCGTAGATTACAAAAACAATAGCTTTTTTTCCGCAATAAAAATCCAAAATATTTATTGGAATTTTTCACATATTCGGATAAATCTCGGGGCCTCTGGAAAAAAAAGGCCTATCCGGAATTATTTCTTAAATTGTTTATCGTAGATTACAAAACAATTAGCTTTTTTTTGCCAAAATAAATCACATATTTTTTTCAAAAATTTATTTGGGCCTCATATTCGGATAAATCTCGGGGCCTGGAAAGTATTTTTAAAATCTTTTCTATCGGATTATTTCTTAAATTGTTTATCGTAGATTACAAAACAATTAGCTTTTTTTTTCCGCAATAAATTGGCCAAAATATTTATTGAATTTTTTCACATATTTTTTCACATATTCGGATAAATCTCGGGGCCTCTGGAAAAGTATTTTAAAAAATTTTTCTATCGGAATTATTTTTTAAATTGTTTATCGTAGATTAAAAACAATTAGCTTTTTTTCCGCAATAAATTGTGCCAAAATATTTATTGGAATTTTTTCACATATTCGGATAAATCTCGGGGCCTCTGGGAAAAGTATTTTTTAAAATTTTTTTCTATCAGAATTATTTCTTAAATTGTTTATCGTAGATTACAAAAACAATTAGCTTTTTTTCCGCAATAAATTGGTCCAAAATATTTATTGGAATTTTTTCACATATTCGGATAAATCTCGGGGCCTCTGGAAAAGTATTTTAAAATTTTTTTCTATCAGAATTATTTCTTAAATTGTTTATCGTAGATTACAAAAAACAATTAGCTTTTTTTTCCGCAATAAATTGTGCCAAAATATTTATTGGAATTTTTTCACATATTCGGATAAATCTCGGGGCCTCTGGAAAAAAAGTATTTTAAAATCTTTTCTATCAGAATTATTTCTTAAATTGTTTATCGTAGATTACAAAAAAACAATTTTTTTTTTCCGCAATAAATTGTGCCAAAATATTTATTGGAATTTTTCACATATTCGGATAAATCTCGGGGCCTCTGGAAAAAGTATTTTAAAATTTTTTTCTATCAGGATTATTTCTTAAATTGTTTATCGTAGATTACAAAAACAATTAGCTTTTTTCCGCAATAAATTGGTCCAAAATATTTATTTGAATTTTTTTGCATATTCGGATAAATCTCGGGGCCTCGGGAAAAAGTATTTTAAAAATCTTTTTTATCAGAATTATTTCTTAAATTGTTTATCGTAGATTACAAAAACAATTAGCTTTTTTTCCGCAATAAATTGTGCCAAAATATTTATTGGAATTTTTTCACATATTCGGATAAATCTCGGGGCCTCTGGAAAAAGTATTTTAAAATTTTTCTATCAGAATTATTTCTTAAATTGTTTATCGTAGATTACAAAACAATTAGCTTTTTTTTCCGCAATAAATTGTGCCAAAATATTTATTGGAATTTTTTCACATATTCGGATAAATCTCGGGGCCTCTGGAAAAAAGTATTTTAAAATCTTTTTCTATCAGAATTATTTCTTAAATTGTTTATCGTAGATTACAAAAACAATTAGCTTTTTTTTCCGCAATAAATTGTGTCCAAAATATTTATTGGAATTTTTTTCACATATTCGGATAAATCTCGGGGCCTCTGGAAAAAAGTATTTTAAAATCTTTTTCTATCAGAATTATTTCTTAAATTGTTTATCGTAGATTACAAAAACAATTAGCTTTTTTTTCCGCAATAAATTGTGCCAAAATATTTATTGGAATTTTTTCACATATTCGGATAAATCTCGGGGCCTCTGGAAAAAAGTATTTTTTAAAATCTTTTCTATCCGGATTATTTCTTAAATTGTTTATCGTAGATTACAAAACAATTAGCTTTTTTTCCGCAATAAATTGGTCCAAAATATTTATTTGAATTTTTTCACATATTCGGATAAATCTCGGGGCCTCTGGAAAAAGTATATTTTAAAATTTTTTCTATCGGAATTCTTTCTTAAATTGTGTTATTCGTAGATTACAAAAAAACAATTAGCTTTTTTTCCGCAATAAATTGTGCCAAAATATTTATTGGAATTTTTTTTCACATATTCGGATAAACTCGGGGCCTCTGGAAAAAAGTATTTAAAAAATCTTTTCTATCAGAATTATTTCTTAAATTGTTTATCGTAGATTACAAAAACAATTAGCTTTTTTCCGCAATAAATTGTGCCAAAATATTTATTGGAATTTTTTCACATATTCGGATAAATCTCGGGGCCTCTGGAAAAAGTATTTTTAAAAATCTTTCTATCAGAATTATTTCTTAAATTGTTTATCGTAGATTACAAAAAACAATTAGCTTTTTTTTCCGCAATAAATTGGTCCAAAATATTTATTGGAATTTTTTTCACATATTCGGATAAATCTCGGGGCCTCTGGAAAAAAGTATTTTAAAAATCTTTTCTATCAGAATTATTTCTTAAATTGTTTATCGTAGATTACAAAAACAATTAAAGTATTTTTTTTCCGCAATAAATTGTGCCAAAATATTTATTGGAATTTTTTTCACATATTCGGATAAATCTCGGGGCCTCTGGAAAAAAGTATTTTTAAAATCTTTTCTATCAGGATTATTTCTTAAATTGTTTATCGTAGATTACAAAACAATTAGCTTTTTTTTTTCCGCAATAAATTGGTCCAAAATATTTATTTGAATTTTTTCACATATTCGGATAAATCTCGGGGCCTCTGGAAAAGTATTTTAAAATTTTTTCTATCGGAATTCTTCCTTAAATTGTTATTCGTAGATTACAAAAACAATTAGCTTTTTTTTCCGCAATAAATTGTGCCAAAATATTTATTGGAATTTTTTCACATATTCGGATAAATCTCGGGGCCTCTGGAAAAAGTATTTTAAAAAATCTTTTCTATCAGAATTATTTCTTAAATTGTTTATCGTAGATTACAAAACAATTAGCTTTTTTCCGCAATAAATTGTGCCAAAATATTTATTGGAATTTTTTTCACATATTCGGATAAATCTCGGGGCCTGGAAAAGTATTTTAAAAATCTTTTCTATCAGAATTATTTCTTAAATTGTTTATCGTAGATTACAAAAAAAAACAATTAGCTTTTTTTCCGCAATAAATTGTGCCAAAATATTTATTGGAATTTTTTTCACATATTCGGATAAATCTCGGGGCCTCTGGAAAAGTATTTTAAAATCTTTTCTATCAGAATTATTTCTTAAATTGTTTATCGTAGATTAAAAAACAATTTTTTTTCCGCAATAAATTGTGTCCAAAATATTTATTGGAATTTTTTCACATATTCGGATAAATCTCGGGGCCTCTGGAAAAAGTATTTTAAAAATTTTTCTATCGGAATTATTTCTTAAATTGTTTTATCGTAGATTACAAAAAAAACAATTAGCTTTTTTTTTCCGCAATAAATTGTGCCAAAATATTTATTGGAATTTTTTTTTCACATATTCGGATAAATCTCGGGGCCTCTGGAAAAAGTATTTTTTAAAATCTTTTCTATCAGAATTATTTCTTAAATTGTTTATCGTAGATTAAAAAACAATTGCTTTTTTTTTCCGCAATAAATTGTGCCAAAATATTTATTGGAATTTTTTTCACATATTCGGATAAATCTCGGGGCCTCTGGGAAAAAGTATTTTTTAAAATCTTTTCTATCGGAATTATTTCTTAAATTGTTTATCGTAGATTACAAAAACAATTAGCTTTTTTTTTTTTCCGCAATAAAATTGTCCAAAATATTTATTGGATTTTTTTTCACATATTCGGATAAATCTCGGGGCCTCTGGAAAAAAGTATTTTAAAAATCTTTTCTATCAGAATTATTTCTTAAATTGTTTATCGTAGATTACAAAAACAATTAATTTTTTTTTTTCCGCAATAAATTGTGCCAAAATATTTATTGGAATTTTTTTCACATATTCGGATAAATCTCGGGGCCTCTGGAAAAAGTATTTTAAAAATTTTTCTATCAGAATTATTTCTTAAATTGTTTATCGTAGATTACAAAAACAATTAGCTTTTTTCCGGAATAAATTGGTCCAAAATATTTATTGGAATTTTTTCACATATTCGGATAAATCTCGGGGCCTCGGGAAAAAGTATTTTCAAAATCTTTTCTATCCGGATTCTTCCTTAAGGTGTTTATCGTAGATTCTAAAAATTATAAGCTTTTTTCCCTTTTAAATTAGCCCAAAATATTTTTCTGGAATTTGTCGATATATTTTGCCTATTCGGGTATAAAAAAGTTTTAAAAAGTTATCGTCGCTGAACTCAAAATCAATGCTTTTTTCTTAGCGATATTTTAGCAGTTTTCTCATTTTTTTAACCCAATTTATCAATGGATTTTGAATAATTTCGCTCGAACATAAACCAAGTCTTCGGGATATTTTTTTTTTCTCATTTTTGTAAATTGTTTATGGATGACTTTGAATAATTAGCTTTTCGAACCTAACCCAAGTCCAAAATATTTTCGATTTTTTTCATTTTTGTAACCTAACTTATGGATGAATGAAATTTTTTTTTCGCTCGAACATTTCTGTAAAACCAAGATCTTTGAATAATTTTGCGATATTACAAAAACAATTTGCGATTTTCGATATTTTTTTTTGTAACCTAACTTTTGGATGACTTTGAATAATTTCGCTCGAACCTAACCCAAGTCATCGCGATGTTTTCGATGTTTTCTCATTTTTGTAACCTAACTTATGGATGAATTTGAGAAATTTCGCTAGAACCTAACCCAAGTCGTCGCGATATTTTCGATGTTTTCTCATTTCTGTAACCTAACTTATGGATGACTTTGAAAAATTTCGCTCGAACCTAACCCAAGTCTTCGCGATATTTTCGATGTTTTCTCATTTCTGTAACCTAACTTATGGATGACTGAATAATTTCGCTCGAACCTAACCCAAGTCTTCGCGATATTTTCGATGTTTTCTTATTTTTTTAACCTAACTTATGGATGACTATGAATAATTTCGCTCGAACCTAACCCATGTCTTCGCGATATTTTCGTTGTTTTCACATTTCTGTATCCTAACTTTTGAATGATTTTGAATAATTTCGCTCGAACCTAACCCAAGTCTTCGCGATATTTTCGATTTATTCTCATTTTTCTAACCTAACTTATAGATGAATTTGAATAATTTCGCTAGAACCTAACCCAAGTCATCGCAATATTTTCGCAGGTGTTTTATAAATCTTTTCTATCAGCATTCATCCTTAAAGTGTTTATCGTAGATTACAAAAACAATTAGCTTTTTTCCGCAATAAATTGGTCCAAAATATTTATTGGAATTTTTTCACATATTCGGATAAATCTCGGGGCCTCTGAAAAAGTATTTTAAAATTTTTTCTATCAGAATTATTTCTTAAATTGTTATTCGTAGATTACAAAAACAATTAGCTTTTTTCCGCAATAAATTGTGCCAAAATATTTATTGGAATTTTTTCACATATTCGGATCAAACTCGGGCCCTCTGGAAAAAGTATTTTAAAAATCTTTTCTATCAGAATTATTTCTTAAATTGTTTATCGTAGATTACAAAAACAATTAGCTTTTTTCCGCAATAAATTGTGCCAAAATATTTATTGGAATTTTTTCACATATTCGGATAAATCTCGGGGCCTCGGGAAAAAGTATTTTTAAAATCTTTCCTATTCGGATTATTTCTTAAATTGTTTATCGTAGATTACAAAAACAATTAGCTTTTTTCCGCAATAAATTGGTCCAAAATATTTATTTGAATTTTTTCACATATTCGGATAAATCTCGGGGCCTCTGGAAAATGTATTTTAAAATTTTTTTCTCTCGGAATTCTTCCTTAAAGTGTTATTCGTAGATTACAAAAACAATTAGCTTTTTTCCGCAATAAATTGTGCCAAAATATTTATTGGAATTTTTTCACATATTCGGATCAAACTCGGGGCCTCTGGAAAAATTATTTTAAAAATCTTTTCTATCAGAATTATTTCTTAAATTGTTTATCGTAGATGACAAAAACAATTAGCTTTTTTCCGCAATAAATTGTGCCAAAATATTTATTGGAATTTTTTCACATATTCGGATAAATCTCGGGGCCTCGGGAAAAAGTATTTTTAAAATCTTTCCTATCCGGATTATTTCTTAAATTGTTTATCGTAGATTACAAAAACAATTATCTTTTTTCCGCAATAAATTGTGCCAAAATATTTATTGGAATTTTTTCACATATTCGGATAAATCTCGGGGCCTCGGGAAAAAGTATTTTTAAAATCTTTTCTATCAGAATTATTTCTTAAATTGTTTATCGTAGATTACAAAAACAATTAGCTTTTTTTTCCGCAATAAATTGTGCCAAAATATTTATTGGAATTTTTTCACATATTCGGATAAATCTCGGGGCCTCTGGAAAAAGTATTTTAAAATTTCCTATCCGGATTATTTCTTAAATTGTTTATCGTAGATTACAAAAACAATTAGCTTTTTTCCGCAATAAATTGGTCCAAAATATTTATTTGAATTTTTTCACATATTCGGATAAATCTCGGGGCCTCTGGAAAAAGTATTTTAAAATTTTTTTTCTCTCGGAATTCTTCCTTAAAGTGTTATTCGTAGATTACAAAAACAATTAGCTTTTTTTTTCCGCAATAAATTGTGCCAAAATATTTATTGGAATTTTTTCACATATTCGGATCAAACTCGGGGCCTCTGGAAAAATTATTTTAAAAAATCTTTTTTTCTATCAGAATTATTTCTTAAATTGTTTATCGTAGATGACAAAACAATTATTTATTATAAATTGTATTTTTAAAAATTTCCTAGATTACTTAAAATCGTAGATTACAAAAAACAATTTTTTTTTTTCCGCAATAAATTAAGTCCAAAATATTTATTGGAATTTTTTCACATTTTCGGATAAATCGCGGGGCCTCTGGAAAAAGTATTTTAAAAATCTTTTCTATCAGAAATATTTCTTAAATTGTTTATCGTAGATTACAAAAACAATTAGCTTTTTTCCGCAATAAATTGTGCCAAAATATTTATTGAATTTTTTCACATATTCGGATAAAACTCGGGGCCTCTGGAAAAGTATTTTAAAAATTTTTTTATCAGAATTATTTCTTAAATTGTTTATCGTAGATTACAAAAACAATTAGCTTTTTTTTCCGCAATAAATTGTGCCAAAATATTTATTGGAATTTTTTCACATATTCGATAAACTCGGGGCCTCGGGAAAAAAGTATTTTAAAAAATCTTTCCTATCCGATTATTAGCTTTTTTTTTTCCGCAATAAATGGTCCAAAATATTTATTTGAATTTTTTCACATATTCGGATAAAGTCTGGGCCCAGGAAAAGTATTTTAAAATCTTCCTATCAGAATTATTTCTTAAATTGTTTATCGTAGATTACAAAACAATTTGTTTTTTTTCCGCAATAAATAAGTCCAAAAAATATTTATTGAATTTTTCACATATTCGATAAATCTCGGGGCCCTGGAAAATATTTTTAAAAATCTTTTCTATCAGAAATATTTTAAATTGTTTATCGTAGATGACAAAAAACAATTAGCTTTTTTTTCCGGCAATAAATTGTGCCAAAATATTTATTGGAATTTTTTTCTACATATT